>OZ035826.1:45678091-45721651 GCA_964034765.1 Knipowitschia caucasica | reverse complement strand
TCTCTAACGTTAGCATAATAAAGAAGGAAGTATAAAATCTCGAACGTTAGCATAATAAAGAAGGAAGTATAAAATCTCTAACGTTAGCATAATAAAGAAGGAAGTATAAAACCTCTAACGTTAGCATAATAAAGAAGGAAGTATAAAATCTGTATATTAGTGCAAGAAATATATAGTAGTACATTTACATCTTAGCATGTTAGCAGCTGTGGACACATGTGATTCTGTATTGCACATTCTGACATTATTATTGCACAGCTGCACGACATGTGAGGTCAGGTTGGCAATGTTCGTTAGTCCTCATTGTTCGTTGTGCAGTCTGACAGCAGCAGGAAGCAAAGGATTAAAGCTATAATATATTCCAATGGCTCAGTTGGTAGAGCATTGGCCTTAGAGCCTGAAGGTCATGGGGTCGAGTCCACCACAAGACCTACTTCACGACTCCCACTGATGTCTGCTGTCGTTGTGTCCTTGGGCAAGACACTTAACCCCACTTTGCCCGAAGCCCCCACTGAAAGACCAAGGCTCCTGTGGACTCAGCACCTGCAGGAGGATCAGTGAGGGGCTGGTGCTCTGTGGACTGGGTGCAGCTTTGACTGCCACCCTCCCGACCCAGAAATGGATTAAGGGGAAGAAAATGGATGGATGGAAACCAAACCAACACATATTTTTGCCATTAAAAGGATGGATTAGCCCGACACAGGAAATATCAACAGAATCTTTGGGATTATAATCCCTCACAGTTCTTGTGTTGCATGAAAACATAACATCATGCTTCATTGCCGCAGCCAAATCCAAATGAATACTACGTATGTGGAACACCAGGCCACGCAGAAGTGTTTTGCCAAAAGCTAGTTCGCTTTAATACAGTTGTGCAGCTATGACAAATTCTAAACACCATTTTGGCAAATCTCTAAATCCTCGCATTAGCCAAACGCACCATTCCCTAATCCCCTGCCCGTTCCATTTAACTGGCGCCTTTGAAACGATTCCCAGCGCGCGCCCTGTCCGTGTAGACTTCCTGTGGGTGACCTGTATGCCCATATATGGCAGTCAGAGCTGGGATAGCCATTACTGTAGTGTGGATGGAGAGCTGGGCTGTGGGAATGAAAGGAGCTTAAGGGAGGTCGCCTTTGCTTCAGTCAGCTCAGGAGGGACCTGCAACTCATGGTCCGGACCCAAACCCAAGCTGCTCCTTGGTGGTTGGTTCTGTGAGTAAGTAAGTAAGTAAGTAAGTAAGTAATCTTTATTTATGAACCGCCTTTCACAGACCAGAGTCACAAAGCCGTTTACAATTGTGGGCATTTGTCTCTCACTTCACACAGAGATGGGAGTAAGGTCGAGAATATCTGTGTCTCCTCCTCCAATAGGAACCCCAGCATTAAGTAGAAACATGAAGTAAAGCTCTTCTTGCTTGTTTTCGTCTTATTGACTGGCGCCCCGACTCTGTGTGTGGTTGGTGTAAGACCTGAGGAAGTGGCCTACCTCCTGCACAGACGCTGGAAGGCTCAGCTGCCAAGATCTCGATGCAGGATTTCTTGATGATCTGAAAGTAAATACAGAGAGAGAGAAGCCAGGTCAGTTTGAGGCATAAAAAACAAGCAGAAAAAAACATTGAAATTTGCAGGAGGTTGGGTTAAGTTCAAACATGTGATTCCTGTAACTACAACATTTATCCTTCAGTTCAGTTCTCTCTATTTACAAAACTCCACAGTCATACTCATTCTAATTTCTAAAGGGAACTGGCCCAGTGTATTTTCAATTAATGAAAATATAAAAAGCCAATCTAACTTTCTTTTGTCATATGTACTTTTGAATGCACTGGAGACGGCAGCGAGTCTTAAGTCTGAGGGATTTTATATTTTTGTCTTTCTTTTAAAGGAGCTATACCCGATTCTCCTGGTTTTTCTCAGTTTGGATGTTTAGCCCCGCCCCCAACTCGCTCACAGTCTTCTCATCTCCCCTACGCTCTCATCCCACAGAGCCATCTAGTTTTATTTGCGATCTGATGCGTATGCTAACGTTAGCATTAGCGCAACTTCTTGTAAGCTGTACAACAATCACTGATGAAATAGTACAAAAGCAACGCACTGCTAACACAATATATAACTGAAAGATTACCGCTGGTTCCGCATCCGAATGTGGTCTGAGCACAGATCCGGTCCCGAAGCCGCAGGTCTCTCTGGAGGATACCAGGTAAGCTAACGGTAAGCTAACGCTAAGCTAACGCTAAGCTAACGGTAAGCTAGCCCTAGGCTAACGCTACGTATGTTCACCCGGGCTTGATTTCTTCTTTGATCATGTTTTTGCTTTAGTTCCCTCTTCTCTTCCTCACTGTTGTGTGGTTTGGGCTGTTTTGCTGTGTCTGCAGTTACAGCCAGAGGAGTTATAGCCACTTATGCTAACATGCTACTGTGTTTAGCAGCGCTGTAGAGGCTAGAGGACGCAGGCTGTTCGTTCTGTGAGTGGAAGAGAGCGTATGTCCCGCTAAGTCTCTACTCAGCACTTTTTACGGACTGAATTCATTCTCAGCTGCAGGCCCGTCGGAAGGGCTGTGCGACAGGGCCTCGCACCACACAGGGGCCTCGCAATCTTCCTTCCTTTTTTTTATTTTTATTTTTTATAAATACACTAGTCCAAGAGTCCCCAAAGGGCAGACTGCACTCCAAGTTTGGACCCATAAACCCCTTTCTCTGGACCTCTTTGAAAAGAACATTTTTACAAGTCAAGTCAAATTTTCACCAAAAGCGATTTGTAAACAGGCAGGCGCGCGGGCAGCTATGTACGCAGCGGGTCCTCCGAAAAAACTTTACGGAGCAGTTAGATAACTTAAGCAGTGTCTGAGTGAGGAAAGAAGAAAGTAACGGGAATGAGCGCAGTAAATGGAGAGATGGATACTCACGGAGGAGGAGCAGCGAGACAGGTGTGAGCAGAGGAGGAGGAGGAGCAGCGAGACAGGTGTGAGCAGAGGAGGAGGAGGAGCAGCGAGACAGGTGTGAGCAGAGGAGGAGGAGGAGGAGGAGCGAGACGGGTGTGAGCAGAGGAGGAGGAGGAGGAGGAGCGAGACAGGTGTGAGCAGAGGAGGAGGAGGAGGAGCGAGACAGGTGTGAGCAGAGGAGGAGGAGGAGGAGCGAGACAGGTGTGAGCAGAGGAGGAGGAGGAGGAGGAGCGAGACAGGTGTGAGCAGAGGAGGAGGAGGAGGAGCGAGACAGGTGTGAGCAGAGGAGGAGGAGGAGCGAGACAGGTGTGAGCAGAGGAGGAGGAGGAGGAGCAGCGAGACAGGTGTGAGCAGAGGAGGAGAAGGAGCAGCGAGACAGGTGTGAGCAGAGGAGGAGGAGGAGCAGCGAGACAGGTGTGAGCAGAGGAGGAGGAGGAGGAGGAGCGAGACGGGTGTGAGCAGAGGAGGAGGAGGAGGAGGAGCGAGACAGGTGTGAGCAGAGGAGGAGGAGGAGGAGCGAGACAGGTGTGAGCAGAGGAGGAGGAGGAGCGAGACAGGTGTGAGCAGAGGAGGAGGAGGAGGAGCGAGACAGGTGTGAGCAGAGGAGGAGGAGGAGGAGCGAGACAGGTGTGAGCAGAGGAGGAGGAGGAGGAGGAGCGAGACAGGTGTGAGCAGAGGAGGAGGAGGAGGAGCGAGACAGGTGTGAGCAGAGGAGGAGGAGGAGCGAGACAGGTGTGAGCAGAGGAGGAGGAGGAGGAGCAGCGAGACAGGTGTGAGCAGAGGAGGAGGAGGAGCAGCGAGACAGGTGTGAGCAGAGGAGGAGGAGGAGGAGCGAGACAGGTGTGAGCAGAGGAGGAGGAGGAGCAGCGAGACAGGTGTGAGCAGAGGAGGAGGAGGAGCAGCGAGACAGGTGTGAGCAGAGGAGGAGGAGGAGCAGCGAGACAGGTGTGAGCAGAGGAGGAGGAGGAGGAGCAGCGAGACAGGTGTGAGCAGAGGAGGAGGAGGAGGAGCAGCGAGACAGGTGTGAGCAGAGGAGGAGGAGGAGCAGCGAGACAGGTGTGAGCAGAGGAGGAGGAGGAGCAGCGAGACAGGTGTGAGCAGAGGAGGAGGAGGAGGAGCGAGACAGGTGTGAGCAGAGGAGGAGGAGGAGCAGCGAGACAGGTGTGAGCAGAGGAGGAGGAGGAGGAGCGAGACAGGTGTGAGCAGAGGAGGAGGAGGAGCAGCGAGACAGGTGTGAGCAGAGAAGGAGGAGGAGGAGGAGCGAGACAGGTGTGAGCAGAGGAGGAGGAGGAGCAGCGAGACAGGTGTGAGCAGAGGAGGAGGAGGAGGAGCAGCGAGACAGGTGTGAGCAGAGGAGGAGGAGGAGGAGGAGCGAGACAGGTGTGAGCAGAGGAGGCGGAGGAGCAGCGAGACAGGTGTGAGCAGAGGAGGAGGAGGAGGAGCAGCGAGACAGGTGTGAGCAGAGGAGGAGGAGGAGCAGCGAGACAGGTGTGAGCAGAGGAAGAGGAGGAGGAGCGAGACAGGTGTGAGCAGAGGAGGAGGAGGAGCAGCGAGACAGGTGTGAGCAGAGAAGGAGGAGGAGGAGCGAGACAGGTGTGAGCAGAGGAGGAGGAGGAGCAGCGAGACAGGTGTGAGCAGAGGAGGAGGAGGATCAGCGGTGTGACAGGTGTGAGCAGAGGAGGAGGAGGAGGAGGAGCGAGACAGGTGTGAGCAGAGGAGGAGGAGGAGGAGGAGCGAGACAGGTGTGAGCAGAGGAGGAGGAGGAGGAGCAGCGAGACAGGTGTGAGCAGAGGAGGAGGAGGAGGAGGAGCGAGACAGGTGTGAGCAGAGGAGGAGGAGGAGCAGCGAGACAGGTGTGAGCAGAGGAGGAGGAGGAGGAGGAGCGAGACAGGTGTGAGCAGAGGAGGAGGAGGAGGAGGATCAGCGGTGTGACAGGTGTGAGCAGAGGAGGAGGAGGAGGAGGATCAGCGGTGTGACAGGTGTGTGAGCGCTGCTATTGCCAATGTTTAGTTCGAATATCCACATCAAAAACATATTTTTAAAAGTGTTAGCAAACACACTGTATGTCCAGCTTTAGCGCCCACTGGATTTTGGGCATAAAACGCCTTGTTGTGGTCAGAGTGTGTGAAGGAGAAGGAGCGTATGTTGTTGTCAGAGTGTGGAGGCATGGCAAAAACGTTATTTGATGAGAAGAAAAAAACAAATTTTGACTCCGCCTCATTGCCATTTTTGCCGAAATAGAAAAAGACTCCTTTTGTTCAATCTTTTGAGTTGCTGCCATTTTGCTACTGGACGAAAGAGCCATGACAGCCAAAAGGACCGCGACCAATATCCCAATATCGCAATGCCAAGCGCCGTGTGTGTGCGTACGTGCGTGTGCATGTGCGTGTGTGTGCGCCCAACGCTGCATTGGAGCTGCGCGCGTGCTGATCTCTTAATTCATGTCAAAGATTATAACAGGGAAAACTTTCCTCAGATCTGGGAAAAAAGTGTCAGGGCAGGGCCTCGCGTTTCAAGTTCGCACAGGGCCTGCTCAGCTGAATCAATGAGCTCAAGTTTTCAATGAAATTACAGATTATAATACAACTTGTATGTAGTAATAAGCATTTTTATAAACTCATTAGAAAAAAATTGGGTATAGCTTCTTTAATGTAATCATTTGTTGTAAAACTTTCTGGCTGTAAATGTTAGTGCAGCACAGTGTTCATGGTTTTTACAGTGATCCAGACCAGAGCACAGAGATGGTCCAAACCAAGCAGATCAAGCTGAAATCCACTGGAAGAATGATAATTCTATGGTCCGAACCAAACTGACTCTGTATACACCACCTCTGCTGCTGTTGCACCTTTTTACTATTAGTAACTTTGAGAATTATGTATTTATTTATTTGTTTGTATGGATGTGTTTCTGCTGCCGGACACCTGGATTTCTCCATCTATCTTTCAATTTATATATCTATGTATCTATCTAAGTAATAAAGAATATTCAATTCAATTTGACAGAACGCAAAACTGTTTCTTTGAAGTGATTGATTTACTTCATGTTTAGTGTGTTGTTTCAAGGCAAAACTAACTAAATAAATTATTTCCGTATTTTACAGGGTGCGTGCCTGTGTTGCCATGTGGTCTGCGGGTGCCAGTGTGTGTGTGCGTGACTGTGTGCCAAGTGTGTCTGAGTGTGCCAGTGTGGTGTGTCCGTGCCTGTGTGTGCCAGTGTGCGGGTGTGCATGCGTGGTGTATCTCCATTATTAATTGCCCATCGTATCACGGCCCTCCCTTCCCTTTAGTGTAAACAGAAAACGAAAAGGAGGAAACATGCCTACAGGCCTTTTTTTGTTAGGAAAGGCTGTTAGATCAGCTGAAGGTCAGACTCGAGGCAGTATGTTTTGAGATGATGAGGAATTTGTTGTGTTGTATTAAAATATAGCTATAAATGAGTTTCAGAAATGAGAGGGTGTCGCAAGACTGGTGCATGATGTCCTATTGGCGGAAGCGTTTTTTCAACAAACTCAAAAAAAGAAAAAAAATGCGATGGATATGTGCAGTCGCTTAACCCCAAACTATTTTTTAAAGAAGAGCCCCTGGTTTTCATTTGGCAGAACCTTTTGAGCCAGATATAGAGGACCTAAGCAATGAAGAACTCAAACTAGGCGGCATCTTGGAGAAAAAATGGATTAGAGAGTCCCTATTCGACTTCCTTGTCTTTTTGGAACGTTAAAAAGGTTCATGAGCTTTTGAGTCTGGCAAAGATGTTTTAAATACCCTGTCAGTTCTGCGTCTTGTTAAATAAGTTTCTCTGCCCTAAAACTTATTAAAAACCATCCTCAAACTTATGGCAGATTATTGAGGCGTCTTGTATCCACATGTAGAGTCAAGGAGCTCAGGGCCAATATGGATGAGTTTGTCAACATCTTTGCTGCTTTACACCAGAACCGCAGGATATTTTGCTAAATTTGTAAAAAGAAAAAATGTAATGCCAATTGTGATCACTTTATATATAATAATATATATTAATATATATACTTAAGTATATATATATATATAACTTATATCTAACATATATAAAATTATATCTAACATATATATATCTTATATCTAACATATATATACGTATATCTAACATATATATACTTATAATCTAACATATATAACACTCGTAAATCGTTCATGTTTGTCTCAGATATTTACACACTATTATTGTTTTGCTGTTTGTGTCTGATACAACTATTTAATAATAAACTATGTTTTTCCAACAGAGACTGTGTCTTTATTCAGCATTCACAGTTTGAAATGACTTATAATAAATAATGAAATCCCTAAAAACTATCACATAAACCTACAGTTGGAAACAGCGTGTACATGAGCTCAAACAGCTATTTGTTTGTTATTATTGTTCTGAAAGAGGACAATAGTAGCAGACGGTAAATGGGAACCGGTCCTGTGTGATCGCCCCTCATGTGGTTTGTTTGTGGGATTACAACATTCTCCTCAAAACTCCGTAAGGGGAACCGCCAGTATAACATCAATTGTGCTTACGTAGGTCCACCGCAACCGCTAACGTATGCCACGCCGCGCAAGTATATCACTAGGCTTAAACTGAGGCCTGGACTCCACCGGGCGCGTCTCCGCTGACGCGCGTTGGGCTGCTGTCCGTCGGGACGTCCATAAAAAAAGACTATGGTCAAACCGGCTGCACTATACAGTGCCTTGCGAAATAATCGCCCCCGTCAACCTTTCAACATTTTGCACACATTTTCAGGATTCAAACATAATAGATATAAATTTTCATTTTTGGCATGATCAACAACAAGTGGGACACAATCAGTGAAGTGGAACAAAATTTTTTGGATAATTTACAACATTACAACTGTGATATAACTGTTTTGTAATGGAGCAAACTCCAACGTACACCATCCATACTGCACATGTTCACTGTTTGTTCTGTCTTATCTGTTTCCATGCTTCTGTAAGCAGTTCAAAGTACAAGTGAACTCTTATTGAACTGTTTAACATGACATTTTAGCAGGCAGAAAATAATTAAATATTCACAGTAACAATAAAGTCCACTCTTGAGCAACAGTCCGGAGTGTCATTAAATCCGCATCACGCTTTTGACAGTGAGGGTCAAATTAGAAGGAACTACGCCCCGGACGAACGAATCTCCCCTGCGCCCCTCGACCTCAGTCCAGGGGCTTAAAACAGGAAAGGCGTAACACATGCTTTGTCTTCCAATGTTCGTGTAACACCGAGGTGCTGCCGTGATACGCAATGTCTGCTTTGCAAACCTTGCAAGTAAACTTTTTATTTGCCGTATCCAGACCACAATGCTCCCAAACTTTAGAAGTTTTTCTACGTGGAGCTGAACGTTATTATAATAGATCCATGAAGCTGATGGACGCCGCCTTTATTGTTTACGCTCGATAGACGCTCTTGCGCATGTGCGACTCTCGGCAGGGATTGTTTGTGAGATAGGGAGGCCTCACTCTGTCGGGGAAAACACGTCTGCCGACAATAGTCGACAATGGAATTCATTGTTGACTATTTCTATTATCGATTTTTGTCCACAACGTCGACTAATCGTTGCAGCCCTACCTCGAACAAGATGGGACTTTTATTTGCCTGGGTCAGATTGGCAACGATACCAAGTACATTCTCTCGATTCCAATAACTCAGGAAGCGTATCAGTACTGCTCTCGGCTTCTCGCCTGCGGATGGCTTCGGGGCGAGGGTCCGATGCGCTCGTTCTATCACCAGAGGTTTAGCGAAGTAGTCGCGGCCCAATATATTTGGCAGCCAGTTTGCAAAAAATGAAACCGGGTCAGATCCTTCACAGCCTTCACGTAGATTTACGATCCGAATGTTATTACGCCTGCTGTAGTTCTCGAGCGATTCAACTTTATCCAGTAAGAACGTGTTGTCTTTGATTAGCTTCTGCAGCTCGGCGCTCATATCAGCTAGCTGATCCTCCGCTGCCCCGATACGGTCCTCCACATCGGTGACGCAAGATGTCAGCCCATCAAGCATGCCCGTCAGTCCAGATATAGACTCATTCATCTCCGCCGTCCGTATGTCCATCCTGTGAGAGAGGGCTTGATTCCCCTGCCGTATCTCCTGAAGTGCAAGGGCCACGTCCACAGTTGATAGCGCAGCATGATCCGACGCCATCTCGTTAGCCTCTTCACTTGCATTTTCTTCTTCACACGGCAAAGACGGCATACCTGTCGAGTTACCTTGCTTTTAGTCTTAGATCTCGTGGTCATTTTGCGGGACATCAAAAAGGACTGATGCAAATTCAGGCGTTCCAAAAGTGTTGAAAGTGTTTTTAGGATAAAATGTCAGAGAGCCTCCCGACTAGCGTCCTCTTCGCTCCACTGCATCACGTGATCTCCCAGATTGCTTTATTTTTATTTCAAATCCCAGCAATTCTCAGGGAGAGGAATCCCGCTGACCCCACATTTGTCTTGTTTGTCACTTTTTCATGCCTTCAGTGTTTGCATGGCCATTTTTTAGGCCAAGGCCTAAAAAATCCAGTGAATTTTTTTTTTGCCCCAAATGTAGTTCATCAATATCTTCATGTGTGGGTTAATGTGGGGTCTGTGGAGGGGCAGAGGGAGGGTTAATGTGGGGTCTGTGGAGGGGCAGAGGGAGGGTTAATGTGGGGTCTGTGGAGGGGCAGAGGGAGGGTTAATGTTGGGTCTGTGGAGGGGCAGAGGGAGGGTTAATGTGGGGTCTGTGGAGGGGCAGAGGGAGGGTTAATGTTGGGTCTGTGGAGGGGCAGAGGGAGGGTTAATGTGGGGTCTGTGGAGGGGCAGAGGGAGGGTTAATGTGGGGTCTGTGGAGGGGCAGAGGGAGGGTTAATGTGGGGTCTGTGGAGGGGCAGAGGGAGGGTTAATGTGGGGTTTGTGGAGGGGTAGCGGGAGGGTTAATGTGGGGTCTGTGGAGGGGCAGAGGGAGGGTTAATGTGGGGTTTGTGGAGGGGTAGCGGGAGGGTTAATGTGGGGTCTGTGGAGGGGCAGAGGGAGGGTTAATGTGGGGTCTGTGGAGGGGTAGCGGGAGGGTTAATGTGGGGTCTGTGGAGGGGTAGCGGGAGGGTTAATGTGGGGTCTGTGGAGGGGTAGAGGGAGGGTTAATGTGGGGTCTGTGGAGGGGCAGAGGGAGGTTAATGCGGGTCTGTGGAGGGGCAGAGGGAGGGTTAATGTGGGGTTTGTGGAGGGGCAGAGGGAGGTTAATGCGGGTCTGTGGAGGGGCAGAGGGAGGGTTAATGTGGGGTTTGTGGAGGGGCAGAGGGAGGGTTAATGTGGGGTTTGTGGAGGGGCAGAGGGAGGTTAATGTGGGGTCTGTGGAGGGGCAGAGGGAGCGTAATGGTGCTTTCACACCGGATCATGCTGCGTCGACTTTCAATGCAAAGTCAATGATGACGCACGTTCGAGCGTAGAATTGCATATGCGTTTCGGGACGCACGCATGGACTGCGCGGTAGAGACGCAGGAGTGGAAAATCGACGCATGCAGGAGATAAACATTTTGCTGAGCGTTTCCTCGGACGCTCGTGCAGCGACCAATCAGAGAGCCGCAAAGTGGTCACAGGGACATTAATGGTCTGAGTGAGCAGACTGAACATACTCCTAATCAGCCAAAACAGGCGCTACACCAGGACTAAAGGTGGCTATGAAGACCAGATATACTGTAGACCCAGGACTGAGGTTGTAGACCAAGGACAGAGGTTGTAGACCAAGGACAGAGGCTGTAGACCCAGGACTGAGGCTTTAGACCCAGGACTGAGGCTGTAGAAATGGCTCCTATACAGGGGTGTGGGGTGTAGTCCACGGGTTGGGAGAAACCAGCTTTAATTGTAGAACACAATGTTTGATGTTGAAAGATAACTGTCATGACTCATTTCTCACTTTTACCACCATCAATGTCAAAACATATTATAATTAATTGTGTTTGTTGGGTTGTTTGTTGTGTTTGTTGCAGATCTACAAAGTCCATCTACAGAATGGGGTTCACCTGTGATCAGTGTGGAAAGACCTGCAGCTCTGCTTCTGATCTAAAGACCCACCACAGAACTCACACTGGAGGAAAACCATACGAGTGTGATCTGTGTGGAACATGTTTTTCTACAAAAAGAGACCTCAAGGTCCACAACAGAATCCACACTGGAGAAAAACCCTTCAGCTGTGACGATTGTGATCAGAGTTTTAGACATGAGAATACTCTCAAAGATCATCAGAGGATCCACACAGGAGAGAAACCATTTGAGTGTGACCAGTGTGAAAAAACATTTAGGACCAAACAGCTGCTCTCACGACATCAGCATGTCCACACAGGAGAGAGACCTCACCAATGTGACCAGTGTGAAAAGACTTTCATACAATCATCTGCCCTCACTGAGCACTACAGAATCCACACTGGAGATAAACCATTCGTCTGTGGAGACTGTGGGAAGAGCTTTACTCAGTCTTCCAGCTACAAAGCACATGAAAGAATCCACACTGGAGAAAATCCATTTGCATGTGACTTCTGCAGTAAAACTTTTAACACAGCAAACAGCAACACATCGCACAGTTCACCATCGGAGCCACACTGGAGAGAAGCCGTACGAGTGTGACCAGTGTGGAACATGTTTTTCCATGAGAGGAAATCTTAACAAGCACAAAATAATCCACACTGGAGAGAAACCCTTCAGCTGCGACGATTGTGATCAGAGTTTTTCTCACAGTAGTAATCTTAAAAAGCATAAGAGGATCCACACTGGAGAGAAACCATTTGTCTGTGAAAAGTGTGGAAAGTCTTTTACTCGTAGGTCATCTCTTACTAAACACATTAAAACCTGTAGAGAAGCAGGTCTGAAGACGCACAAACAAAGCGAAGGAGACAGAGCTGAGGCTGCAACACGTGAACCCAGAGTCAGACTCTACAGGATCTCACTCTAATCTTAACTCGTGCTTTGGGGAAAGAATCCATTCTGTTCAATATCAATATTTTGGTCTCACAATTTAATAGCTCCAATGGGGGAAATGATATGTTTAATTAAATTAATATCTGTTTGACTTTCCAGTTTGAGCTTTCTGTTTCTCTATGATGTCTGCTTGTTGTTCCTCTGTTTGTAATAAGTTCCTGTGTCCTGATTGTTCAAGGATCAAGTTTTTTGCTCCTCCCTCCTTATTGTTTGTTTCAGTTCAAGTAGAGACCATAATAAATTACATTTGAGTTGAGTCTTATTTTCCTCCATGTTTGTAAAGTCTTTGAATAATATGAGGAACATGAATCACAATCAATCACAGAATCAAAAAACTGTATCACAATATGTTAAGAATCACAATAACATTGAATTGTGGCCCAAACATGACTGTTAAAAGTCTGTCACTACATTACCCATGATGCACCTGTTAATATTATAGTTCATCATCTCCCATAGCCATGTTCAGAGGGGCAGAGCTTTGGCAGGAGGCTGGCAGAGCCAGTAAGTAAATAAAGATTACTTACTTACTAATTACTTACAGAGCTCTGTGATTGGCTGAAGCTCCAGGCTGTCATGGCTGTGTGATTGGCTGAAGCTCCAGGCTGTCATGGCTGTGTGATTGGCTGAGGCTCCAGGCTGGCAGAGCTCTGTGATTGGCTGGCTCTGGACGGGTGAGAGCTGTGGCCGGTCTTTCTGTCTGAATTTGCGCTTCAGTTTCATTTCTATCGAATTTTTGCAGCTGCTGAGCTTTACAGACCAAACACACACTTTCCTCCAGATAGACCCATAATGAGCTCTTCAGCATAATTACTACAACGATACGACACTTTTTATCCATGGTATTCACACATTACATTATAAATAATGTTATTGTAATAAATGTGTTTTATTTTGATTCTCTGTATATGGTCTAGGGTACATGGTCCTGTATATGTGGTCTAGGGTACATGGTCCTGTGTATGTGGTCTAGGGTACATGGTCCTGTGTATGTGGTCTAGGGTACATGGTCCTGTGTATGCGGTCTAGGGTAGATGGTCCTGTGTATGTGGTCTAGGGTACATGGTCCTGTGTATGTGGTCTAGGGTAGATGGTCCTGTGTATATGGTCTAGGGTACATGGTCCTGTGTATGTGGTCTAGGGTACATGGTCCTGTGTATGTGGTCTAGGGTACATGGTCCTGTGTATGTGGTCTAGGGTAGATGGTCCTGTGTATGTGGTCTAGGGTACATGCTCCTGTGTATATGGTCTTGGGTAGATGGTCCTGGGTGTATATGGTCTAGGGTACATGGTCCTGGGTGTATATGGTCTAGGGTACATGGTCCTGGGTGTATATGGTCTAGGGTAGATGGTCCTGGGTGTGTATGTGGTCTAGGGTAGATGGTCCTGGGTGTATATGGTCTAGGGCAGGGGTTCCCAAAGTTTTTAGCCCGCGACCCCCATCATAAATGCCCTGCTAACCCGCAACCCCCGCCCCCCCCAACACTTATCTATAATCTGTGATCAGGGAATTTATTTCTATCCCAAATTCATTTCATACTATAGATATTTCCCTGATCTCAAAACACTCCCAAACTACAGCTTTTTGAAGTCTTTATACAATAATTAACATTTTCCAAAATGGCCGCCACCTTGATGACGTCACAATAGGCAAATTAGATGACGAATGAACTTCCATCTCAACGTTTGGTTCAAACTGAAGATATTTCAAATTTACAGTATGCCTTTATCTCAAACAATTTTAAAGTTACAGCCTTTTGAAATCTTGAAATCAAAATTGTATATTTTCTTGAAAAAACTCTGGCGCCTAAAGGGTTAAGAAGAAAAGAAGTTCAGGTTGACATTGGACACTAACATTCCCACAAAAACAAACTTTATGAACGCTGTAGGTTCTCTGTCAGGTTCTCTGTCAGCTGAGGTCGAGCGGTTTTGGTTTACATTGAGTTCTATGGGGAACATTTCTGAGCATCCCACGTGAATTTAGTCTGGTTTAGTCTGCAGTACCGCGAGAATCCCCCGAGCACATCGATTTGGAAATAAAGTTTTATAACCATTTTATTTTAAAAGAGAACTAGGATTCAACATCATTTGTTTTTATTAAAGACCATAGCAACGTCCTTAGAAATAAAAAAAATCATACGCTTCTCCCTCAGTGACGTCACGGCGGGCACCGGTCTGATTCGGAAGTACATCTCCTCAATGCTATCGCACCTGTTTACATTTTGTACGTCTGTTTATCGCACTAAATAGGTGGATATTTGAGATGACAAGATGTGTTGCAATGCACTGCTCACAGACGAAACTTCAGAACTACAACTTTCTTATGTGTTCAGCCTTGTAGATTGATCATTAAAATGAAACGAGTCATTTCTCCCTGTTAAAATCCCTGTTAGCCTGTTAGCTTTAGCCATCCGTAAACTCTGCTCAATTATTATTTCCCTACATGTATGAAATGTAATGAGTACAATGTGTTAAGACCATAGACTGTAAATATAAGACCATAGACTGTAAATATAAGACCATAGACTGTAAATATAAAACCATAGACTGTAAATATAAGACCATAGACTGCACTCAAAAAAATAAATCGTCCGATTTACTCAAAAGCTTTGCGTCAAGCGGTTGCATGCAACCACATTGAGTAATTGTTAATAAGAATGCTTACATATAATGTACTTAGCATACTTTAATAGGATTTATGTAGATTTATTAAATATATATAGTGTAGTTGCATTATGTAGTTACTACCCAACTTTATTAAGTGTTAGATACTCAAATACATTTTGTAATACCTATATAAAATATCTTATAAAATGTACTCAACATGCTTACATAAATGTTAAGACATTGCTTCCTACACCAAACTCAAAGGTTCTTAAGTAACCTCTATGTAATGTAGTTACATAGAAACAACACTAGTTCTTTAACTGAATATTATGAATAAAACCCCTTAATATTTACTCAAGACAGTTACATGCAACCGCTTGATGCAAAATTGTTAAGTAATCCTTACACAATGTACATGTTTCCAAGAAACGAAAAAACAGCATAAATGTTTTAAACCACAATCTGCATTTATTTAGCAGTTTTAGAACATGAATACATTACGTTTTATAAGAGCTGGACCAATTTGTGAGGATTTTAATTGCCTTTTTTCCAAGGTGGTAATATTTAAACAATTGGGAAACAGACGTTCACTTTTAACAAACAAAAAAAGTGCAATACATATTCAATTACAATAAACTCTTGTGCAGAACTTTAAGGCAAAAGCATTTTGATTCAAATTTCTAAAATGTTACCAAAACGTATGATATTGTGCAAAGTTAAGCTTATGAAGCAGCTGCCCCATAATTGCTTCGCAAAGAGCAGCTAAACCAGACATTTAAATATACATTATATTTGGCCATTAAAAAGAACAAGACCTAATCTCACGCTTTATAATGTAAAATAAATCAAAAACATCACCATAGGGAGGAGTACAATGGGTTTTTTTTCTAAAATTTGAAGATCACCAGTTGCAAACCAGGCCACGTGCCATTTCAAAACTTGACATCATTTTTAGCTTGTTTTTGATGAGGGAAGAGTCTATTTGCATAAAACATTTCCTATAGCTTTTTACCATGTTGCACCAGGGTCCCCTCATTAAAAAAAAAAGACGAATGGGCACCTCCCCCCTATTTAAAAGCTCCCATCTCAGTTCCTATAAGTCCTTTGTATTTGTTTTATTTTACTTAGTTTACTTTTATTAGATGTATGTACAATATAATGAATAAATGTGATGCCATTTAGACATCACATTTGTAAGTAAGTAAGTAAGTAATCTTTATTTATATACCGCCTTTTCACTGCAGATCTGAGTCTCAAAGCGGTTTACAATTGTTAATTATGGGCATTTGTCTCTCACTCCACACAGAGATGGGAGCGGGGTCGCCGAACAGGAGGCGCATGCTAGAACTATTGGACATATTTTTAGTGGTAGGGGAAACCGGAGTAGCCGGAGGAAACCTACGCAGACACGGGGAGAACATGCAAACTCCACTCAGAAAGGCCCTGGTCCGACCGGGATTCGAACCCAGGACCTTCTTGCTGAGAGGCGAGAGTGCTATCCACTCAGCCACCGTGCCGCCGTACATTTGTCAATGCACACAGCATTTTTCGACCTTTTAATACACAATTATTGCCCATAAATTAGTTTTGTCCATTTCTCAAGTTAAATTATGTTCTTGACAAATCACATGGCGGTGTTTGTAGCTGGCAAAATACAACATTGAAAAAAAAAAAAGACATTCCTCTACACTGCCCCTGGAGGCCGGTGTTGAGTTGAGCTGCCTCAGCTGTTTATGAAGTAATGCAAACCTGCACATGCGCTTTTCACGACAGCTGAAGCAATCTAAGATGGCGGACATACAGTCCGCAAATTGTGTAAAAAGTTTCAATATGAACGAATTAAGACACGGATGTCACTTTTAATGCAATTTGAAGCGAGATGTTGATGGTTTCATGTTATACGACATACGTCATTTTAAAGACGTAGACCGCAGCTCAACTCGACAGGAAAGGTACTGCCATCACACAGCAGCAGTGTGGTTTCACAGGACCAGATACTACTTAAAACAAATTTTACACAAAACTTTTACTCTAAAAACCCACATGTAACAAAGAAGCATCAACATCTCGCTTCAAATTGCATTAAAAGTGACATCCGTGTCTTAATTTGTTCATATTGAAACTTTTTACACAATTTGTGGACTGTATGTCCGCCATCTTAGATTGCTTCACTCCCTCAATGATGATTCCCACATCCTCTGGAGTGACGTCATCGGACAAGTTGGCATAAATGCCAATCACAGTCTTTGACATTTGCTCCTGGGCATCACAGGAATCCACATTCTAAACAAGGACCCAAAAATAAAATCATAATGTAATAAATTCCATTTCCAATAAGTTAAACGTATTCATTTTCCAATAGATATCAGGTAAGCTTATCAAGGTCCTTAATATTGTCAAAGAACTTTCGCAGTCAACTGGTCAAATTGTGGCATTACTTCTGCTGTACATTAAAACAACCGACTAATGGTTTTAAGTTCATATAAGTACTAAAATGTGACATTTTCTTAAGTACCACCTACGATAATATCACATTTCCAGAATACCACCCGACAAACTGGGCCTAATCCTGAAATTAGGGGAAAAGCATTCTCCTATCGTACAGAAAGAATTAGAAAAATTTCAGAGCTCCTCAATTAACCTACAAATATCCTAACAAGCAATCTTTGTTCTGGAATCAATAATAAGCTTTCTCAAAGAACTCTGATCAAGTCGATCTTAATGAGGTTAAAAAGATAAAAAATAAATAAAATATAAAGCTCCTCTGGCCTGGTTTTTGCGTGTGTGCCAGCCTATTTCAGAACAGGTACTCCCGTAGTGCCAGCAGTTTCTGATGATTTGTATTAATTTTTCAAGACCCACAGAATCTGGTTGGTTTGGATCTAAGTAAGTAGTAAGTAAGTAAGCTATATTTATATAGCGCCTTTCACAGACCAGAGTCACAAAGCGGTTTACAATTGTTATTTTTTGGGCACTTGTCCTCTCACTCCACACAGAGATGGGAGCGGGGTCGCCGAACAGGAGGCGCATGCAAGACCTATTGTACATATTTTTAGTGGTAGGGGAAACCGGAGAACCCGGAGGAAACCTACGCATCTGAAATCCAAACCAACCAGATTCTGAAAGAATGGACTGTCTACTTTCATCAGCAAAAATAATTTTGTTTCTAGCTTGTTTTGTTCCCCTGTAATCCCCAGTCGAGTAGAGGGACGTTTTACTGACATCACCAGTCTCAGACAAAAAGCTGAGAAAAAAAGAGGCACAACTGCATCTTGTTTTCAAAACATCCAGAAACAGCGCTGCTGCCACCTGCTTGATAAAACATGGTCTAAACCTAATCCCCATATGGGAAAAGGAAAATAGCGGAAACAGCATTTGACGCATTAATATGTCAATGGCACACAACGAGTTAAAGAAAAAGCAAATATCAAGAGAAAAAAAAAATTAAAAGACGCATATATATTCAGTTTGAACTTACCACATATTCTTTTATGAGGTTGGTTGGGTCTTCATTTAGATACACAGCAAGGGCCTTCAGGGTGCCACATCTCCTAGTGTCAATGGAGTCTCCCTGAACAGGGGAAAATAGTTTATGTAGATTTAAAATATTTTATGACAATGTAATTGCATGATAACATAAACCAACTAAAAGAATAATTACAACTTAAATTTACACATCCTTCTATTTTAGACAGCATTTTCTGACACAGAGCCTTATTGGCCAGATATTTTAACGTTGGCCCCACGTTATCAACTTTAAAAGACTAAACACTTGTGCCCAGCCTTACTCCGCCCACATGGAAATGTGAAAATTCTCTAAAAAAGGCGTTGCCTGGAGGACCACGGGACAATGGGGGGGCTTTTTCTGACAAGCGTGTATGAAATTTTTTCCATATTCTTTTGGTGTTTTCGCTGTTGATTTTCTGATTTGTGTTGGTGATTTCAATGGTTTTGTTAAGTCTCTGAGATGACTTCTGATATGATTTAGGGCTATACAAGAATAAATTAGTATAAGCGAGCTGTCAATCACAGCCCAAACAAAATAATAAAAACACAGTTGTAATTGCTGCTTGAAGCAATAGTTTACGCACTTGACATTCTCGTTCCACCCTTGTTTACACACTATGATAATTGTAGAGCTACACAGCTAAACCTAAGCCACAGAATTATATGACAATAAAAGTAATATTATAAACTAACAGATCAGAATACTCCCAACTCGTTTGTAAGATAAAAAGTTGATTTGGTGTTTAGTTGTCATTCAAAATTACAAACCTCTGCAATTCCTTCCATGATTTCGGTGATTTTGTGGCCAAGTTGTCCTCCTTTCTTCCTGTAGATTTGGATTAGTTTAGGGGCGTACTCATCCAACTGGGACATAAACTTCGACGTCAAGGATGTTGTGGTGATTCGTCTGAATTCTGCATTTATCTACAACATAAAACAAAACCTTTTATATTATATAATATCATCCCTTACAGAATGGGCGAGTCATTTTATTAAATCTATATTTTATTGTCAAACAACAAAAATGTATAACCAATTGTGTAATAGATGGTAATAGTGAAATGATGTATTAGTTGTAACATTAGATTCAATACTTTAGGACTCTTTTTCAAACATTTTAAAACTCACAATGGCGGTTTCTAGTTATAATTACAAACCAACATGGACTTACCTCTCGATTTGAAAAGAGAGCTGGCCATCGACTTTTAAAATCTGCGATGAAAGGCATGTCTTGCAGAATCTCTTGTCTCCTGTGTGGAAAAGTCTTGTCCATCAATGTTTTGATCAGCTCGTCATTATTTCTTTTCTTTTCTTCAGAGAGAAGGGACACTCTATCCACCTCCTGACTTTCACGACTTTCTCCAGTTGGATAATCTGGGCAGAAGTTGACTTCAGCTCGTCGTGCCTTTTTCACTTGATTTGGACGGATATTGCCTTCGCTTCTATGTTTAAGGGAATTTATCTGTAGCTCACGGCATCCTATATTTCTCAGGCTGCTTCGATAGTTGCCCATTTTTTGTTTTAAAGTTATTTTCCAGGCAGAGAAACCACTCTCAGAGCCTTGCTCTCTTAAGAATGGATATGTACCAATGAGTGCTTTGCAGACAGTATCAAATTCCGAATCAGTAGGGTATGGTTTGTACTTAAGGATGGCAGAAGCTAAGCTTTGCATTATGTCACTTTTCAGTTTATGTGGAGGGGTGAAAAGAGCTCCAGTTTTCACAAATTCATCATTGGCTTTTTTCAGGAGCAAATCAGAGGCATAACTAAAAGTGGGCAAAGGGAAAAGGGCAGGCCAAGGATCAGCTCTCAGACTGGAGGGAGATGAACGAGAGGAACCAGCTTCTGAAGAGGAAAGTATATCTGTGTCAACAGAGAATCTGCAGGAGCCAGGACTTGAGTTGGAACTACAAAATGAACTGGCTCTCAGAGGCGATGGTGAAGCAGGCTCAGGGACACTTGCACCAATTACTTTGACTTTGTCCAGGTTTTTCAGTTCACCAGTTGATTGCAAATTCAAGAAGGCATTAAAGTCAGTGTCCATGTATTGGAGTCGAAAATCCCCACTTAAGGAACATTCATTCTGGATGTGCAGCTTAAGCTCTTCCATTGACTTTGGTATCCCAGATGGAAAAGTTAGTTTGACTGCATTGTTGTCATCGAAGACTACCAGAAGTTTTGCTGGGTCTGACATGGTGCCCAAATTCTGAAAAAAAAAAATTATATTATTAATAGAAGAATACAGACTTCAAATTTAATCTTTGAGAATCCGATCTGATTTTTATTTTTAAATATCAGTTTGAATTCTTCAGGATAGCTTCAAGTCAAGACATAAAATTACATTTAAAGGGTAGGTTATAAGACACACATAAGATTCGCCAATTCTTAGACATCACAGAAAGCAAGAGAAATTTACCTCAACAGTGGATGAATCTTTTAAGTGTAACCATGCGCCATGGTCCCACTTTGTATTCACAGAGCGGATATCGATCCAGTAGGTCACTTATTTCGATTAGGTTGAGGTCCCTTTCTGGACGATCCAGATGGTACGATCTGAAGTGCTCAATGTACCATGACCTTCTTCCCTTAACAACAAGCACCAACTTGTCTACCAAAACACACAGTTGAACTATTTCAGCAAACTGTGGAAGGCCAGACAGGGATCCGTAAGCAAGAATCATTCCCTTTTTGTAGTCAACACTATCAACTGTAACATTTTGGGCAAAATGAACTGTAGCAATGTCCGGGTATTTTTGAGCAAAGCAAACTCTAATATCGTCTTTGAGGACTTCAACAGGCACTGGTGTGGCATGTGAAACTTGCAGAGATGATTTTTTACCAGATAAATGCAAATAATGTCCAATCATGACTTGATGTTTGCTGGCCAAAGACAGGGGTATGTTCCGAAAGCAGTTTGTATGTCTGGCAACATTTTTGAAAAATGTGTGCTTGGACTCGAATCTTATGGTCCACAACAAGGCAAGAGGGCCAAACAGACGAATCAGGGAAGGATAATGAGAGACAAAATGATGTTTTGGCAGCTGTCGTTTATCGGGAAAGACTTCATTGAATCTTTGACTGTGATCCGAAATCTTACTTTGCAGAAAGGCAATAGTGTCATCTGTGTGGACTGGGCAAACAACCAGCTCAACAATATCTTTCAGATCAAGGAGCAGGTGCCATGCAGGTTCATCCTCAGGAATAAGATGTCCAATGATTAGTGGCAATAACCTTAACAAACACCAATTCTCGTGGGCATTTCCACCCACTGTTTTTTTCTGTAAAAGAGTGTGTGGTAGTTTCTGAGGACGATTTGTTTGGTCACTCCATTTGTAAGGAAAGGACTGAATTAGCCGATTTAAACTGTCAAGAGTGAAATACTTTTTTCCTATCAGTATTTTTAAGCACTCTGCTAATTCAAATGGCACAATGCCTTCAAATAGATCATGGGCGAGATCTGGTGGGAATCCTTCAGTGACCCTAAAAAAACTCAGACTGTCAGCCAAGACACAACTTCAGCGACATGCTCACGATGGAGCTCCTCCGTTCTCAGTGTGAAGTCATTTATGTTACTTTCTGGAGACTCAATTTCTGTGCGAGAAGCTGTACAGAAGCGGCAAAAGTATTCCCCAGAAAAACTTTCAACATAGCCTGCAAGTCCATGAGCACCCAGGCTGTCGGCAACTACATACTGTACAGTCCCTTGTACATATCTCCCTAGGTGATTAATAAAAACTCCCTGCTTCTCAAATACAACAAGATCCTTCAAAAGAGGCTCAAATATTTTTTGATATCCAAATGTCTTGAGGTCATCACTTTTGCACAACAAGGCTAAATATATTGACGATAGTGCCGAATGACTTCCTGGGGGGAGATTTCCAATGATCCAATATACAGAGCAAAGTTTATGCTTTTTTCGCGACGTGCCCAACGGATTGCAGACTTCAAAGTCGTCGATGTATAGGCACAAAGAGATTTTTAAGTCTTCCCCAATGAGGAATTCATTGTTGAGGAAATGTAGACCATCTCGAAAGGACCTGTATCGTTTATCGTTTCCCAAATGATGTTCATGGTGGCCATTAACAATGTCTTGGAGAATGTGTTTTTGGAGAAGTAATTGCTGTAATGATTGTAGCACTGGAACATACTGGAAAGAGCGTTTGGTTTGAGGGTCAAGTATGTATTCTACCGGTTCAATCACATTAAAGTGTTTTTTGTAGAACCGTTTGCGTTTGTAAGAAGTAGCAAGTTGACCTTCATTTGATATAGCCTTTAACAATGGATTCGAAGGTAATGTGCTGCTCACTTCTTCAACCACATGGGGGTCAACACATACATTGTGTTTTTCAAGAGTATCTATGATCAGCTTCTTTGATAAAGGCACAGCTGCATTAATCAAATAATGCAGTTCCGATAGTAGCTCATCAACTGCAACACTTGGAACATGATAGTAGTTCTCGAGTTTCAGTAAGAGAGATGCAAAGTTCAACTCTATAATATCAGACAAGCTTTTACCCTCTAGGTCATTGTCTTCTGCAGGATCACAATCTGCACTGCTGCCATCTGCAGAAACCGCATCTGTACAAGCTGAAGTTTGGCTTTCGATTGTGTTCACAATCCCCGCTTTAAAGTCTTTCAAGGTGTATGGAGTGTGCTTCCGGGTTTTATGGGACTTAAAAGTACCATGGACATTTGTTTTGTAAGAGCAACCTTTAAACATGCAATGCACCGTCTCATTACTCTTCAGATGAGTGTTGACATGTGAAAAATAATCTTTATCTGAAGTTAGGCCATTGAATTTTGCAGGTTTTTTAGAGGATGCACTCTGCTTGTATGGCTGAAGAGCGTACTCAAGGTTTTAAAAGAACAAGGACAATCTGGATAAGCACATGGATATCGTTGTCTGGAGCCATGGACTAACCTGTAGTGCTTAAATAAAAGCGTTCTGGTTGAAAACACTCTCCAGCACAATTTACACCGCCACACCAAAAGATCTGTGGGGAAAAAAAGAATGATGTTAGACTATTTTTTAAATATCCACACAATTACACACTGATCTTCACCTTTACTTTATTACGGGTGATACAAAGCCCGATATTACTAATTTATATATTAAACTATGAACTGACACTGTTCCATTTAGGCCTCAATTTATAAATGTTATAGCTTTTCCCATGGGGAAAAAAGTTTGATTTGAACCTAAATCGTTTTTCCTATAATGGAGAAAGACAATAATATAATTCTGAAGAGATATTTACTGATAACCGCGACGTCATTTAGATTGAATACGTACAAATTAGAAATAGATTATAAACGAGTTGACGAACTTCCCGCTCAAGATGGCGATAAGCCTGGCAGCGCTCTCTCATCGACATCTACACATCCACGTCCACATTCCTCACCACTGCGAGCAGAACCGCGAGCAGTACCATTGTGTTTGAACCCGCCCAGAGCACATGGGGCACAGTATTTGAACCGGACCCGAGAACAAACACGGTGTCCCTCTGCTCCAGGCGCGTTCAAACACCGGTGCCAGTGCCACGGACATGCAGCAGCCCTATAGTCTCTTTACAACTCATGTAAAATGTCTTCTGACTGATGAAAGGGAAAACTACGTAAAGTATAGTAACAAACAAAATGGCGGTACGTCGGCAGATTATTGGTAAGGTTCGCTAAGAGCCTAATAAATACATACACCTTTGACAGTTTGATTAGTTAGTAGCGAAATGTCATGATAAATATCAATGCAAAGTAGATAAAAGTACCTTATGATGGCTAGAAAACGGGCGCTCCAGACGTCTCCAATCCACGTTGTGGAATCGTGTAGTGCGCATGCGTGGCACAGTATTGCGCCTGACGTATAGCGGAAGTCAGCTACGGCAACAAATCGGGACCAAACTTGGTACACTTTATTAAAGGTTGTCATGTAATTCCAGGCCAGTAGACTTGAGTAATTCCAATAATTTTAATGTTGTTCATAATAAATACGCAACCTTTACAAGATTCTTTGAAAAACTCAAAGTTATTTGATATACTTTACAGCACATTCAAACATAAAATGTATTGTCATCAAACTCATAATGTGAAAAGATTTGTTTGATAACAGTACAATGTTTAATTACCTTTCTTGTGAAATCATGTCCCACAGAAGTAAGAATAACTCGAACTTGTCTGTTTTTGTCAAGTACTACATGTTTGTCACATTGTATAATAACATGTATGATGAATAATTTATATATATATTTTTTTAACAAATGTGAGGAACATTACATTGGACAGTATAAGGACACCGTTTATTTATGTTTGTTTCTTAATGTACGTTTGTATGTTTTATTGTTTGTAAAAACACTTTAAAATACATTTTAAAACATAAAAAAAATAATATTAAAACAAAGTGCATTTGAGCTAGCAGTTACGGCAAGCCCTGAAAGACAAACCTAATGTTGTACTTAAAACAATTACGTTTTCACCAACCAGCCGTCTTGAGTTATTATTTTAATTGAGAGTACTTCATTATATTTACTCAATAGTGTTGAAAAACGTGAGGAAATCATTTTCTTTACGTAAATTCTACTTAATATAATTAAGTAAAACTAACAATAGTCGCTATTCATTTTTTTGAGTGTGTAAATATAAGACCATAGACTGTAAATATAAGTCCATAGACTGTAAATATAAGACCATAGACTGTAAATATAAGACCATAGACTGTAAATATAAGACCAGGCTGAATCCCTGTTACCATTGATTTGATTAACGTGAAAACATAACCAGAGATGTGAGAACTGCTCTTTTGAGGTTGTTAAAAGACATTATTTGTGGGAGAGGCCCTTTGAGCCCTCTTTACCTCGCGGTCTCACTGGTGTCTGTAATATGTTTACGTGTGTGAGGGCTGCTGTCGAGAATTGAATTGAAGTTGTGTCTGTGGTCAGTCTGTTGTTGTTGACGGTTTTTGTTGTTGTTGTAATGGCGTTTGGACGGCACTTTTCACACTCACAGGCCCTAACCAATAGTTAATGATTATTTCCCCTTTTTATTTCCCTGTATAAGAGGCGTGTTTGTGTGTTTGCGCCGATCTGCGTCAAGTTTCTGTTGACGCTCTCCTGTTGACGCTCCTGTTGACGCTCCTGTTGACGCTCCTGTTGACGCTCCTGTTGACGCTCCTGTTGACGCTCCTGTTGATGCTCCTCTGTTGACGCTCCTGTTGACGCTCCTGTTGACGCTCCTGTTGACGCTCCTGTTGACGCTCCTGTTGACGCTCTGTTGACGCTCCTAGTTGACGCTCCTGTTGACGCTCCTGTTGACGCTCCTGTTGACGCTCCTGTTGACGCTCCTGTGACGCTCCTGTTGACGCTCCTGTTGACGCTCCTGTTGACGCTCCTGTTGACGCTCCTGTTGACGCTCCTGTTGACGCTCCTGTTGACGCTCCTCTGTTGACGCTCCTGTTGATACTCCTGTTGACGCTCCTGTTGACGCTCCTGTTGACGCTCCTGTTGACGCTCCTGTTGACGCTCCTGTTGATGCTCCTCTGTTGACGCTTCTGTTGACGCTCCTGTTGACGCTCCTGTTGACGCTCCTGTTGACGCTCCTGTTGACGCTCTTGTTGACGCTCCTGTTGACGCTCCTGTTGACGCTCCTGTTGACGCTCCTGTTGACGCTCCTGTTGACGCTCCTGTTGATGCTCCTGTTGACGCTCCTGTTGACGCTCCTGTTGACGCTCCTGTTGACGCTCCTGTTGATGCTCCTGTTGACGCTCCTGTTGACGCTCCTCTGTTGACGCTCCTGTTGATGCTCCCTGTTGACGCTCCTCTGTTGACGCTCCTGTTGATGCTCCTGTTGATGCTCCTGTTGATGCTCCTGTTGATGCTCCTCTGTTGACGCTCCTGTTGACGCTCCTGTTGACGCTCCTGTTGACGCTCCTGTTGATGCTCCTCTGTTGACGCTCCTGTTGATGCTCCTGTTGATGCTCCTGTTGATGCTCCTCTGTTGACGCTCCTGTTGATGCTCCTGTTGACGCTCCTGTTGACGCTCCTGTTGATGCTCCTGTTGACGCTCCTGTTGATGCTCCTGTTGACGCTCCTGTTGACGCTCGTGTTGACGCTCTTGTTGACGCTCTTGTTGATGCTCCTGTTGACGCTCCTGTTGACGCTCCTGTTGACGCTCTTGTTGACGCTCCTGTTGACGCTCCTGTTGACGCTCCTGTTGACGCTCCTGTTGACGCTCCTGTTGACGCTCCTGTTGATGCTCCTGTTGACGCTCCTGTTGATGCTCCTTTTGACGCTCCTGTTGACGCTCCTGTTGACGCTCCTGTTGACGCTCCTGTTGACGCTCCTGTTGACGCTCCTGTTGACGCTACTGTTGACGCTCCTGTTGACGCTCCTGTTGACGCTCCTGTTGACGCTCCTGTTGACGCTCCTGTTGATTCCAGTGCCCCTGGATGCAGACGTCCCGGAGGCCTCTCAGGGGCCTTCTCATCAGAGCCTCTGTGGGCGCTGTGTGGCTGCCCTGGCGTCGGTGAGTCGTGGGCCCAGTGTGGTTCAGCAGAGCACCCCTGTCCTGCTGGAGCTCATCTCTGCTGCTCACACCGGTAACTTGGTATTTATATTTTTAATTATACTATTTGATATAAGCTCTGACATGAGGTATAACAGACCATTCATCATAATTGAAAATCAGTCCAGGAGCCATTAAAAGAGCCGTGTTTATCCTTATGAGTTACTATCATCTCTTTTATTTTGTACAGGTGAAATCACTAAAATACATGCAAAGGGTTACAACAAATTTCCAATGATATAATTTTAAACATGGGACCGTTGTGCAGGAAACTAATGCCACAAAAATAATAATGATTTGGGATTTATTGCATTGTATAATTAAAATCTTGAATCAACTCAAAATTAAAAAAAAACATTGGATGAAATCAATGTGGAAAATGTTAAACTTTATGAATCCATTCTTACTTGTCTTATACTTACACTGCCGCTCTCTTTGGAGAAACGTTGGTGAGACTAATTCCTGCAGCAGAAGGATATTTATGTTTAGAAATCTACAGCTTTGGTTTTGTTGTGGACTGTAAGCTCCATAACTTAGATTCAATTGTAGAATAGTGGTTATCTCGGAGGACTTTACAAAGCTGTCAATTCGCCAACTCAAATCAGAGAATCAGACAGTTTTAACACACGAAAGGTAATGATAATAAACACTTTGGTTCATTAGAGGCAGACGACCAAAGTCCATAAAGGTTTTTTAATGTGGAGTGTCCTGGATCATCATCTCTGTCTTTGGACCGTCCTGCATCGGCAATGAATAACTCTAAAAACCCATTTGGAGAAAAGCCCACATTGAGGCAGGACTGAGGCAGCTCCCAGGCGAGGAGGGGGCGCAGCCCAGTCCGACACAGATGAAGGAGACCGGGATGAACCCAGGCTTTGTGTTTGTGTGCAGGCAGTGTCCAGTTCACGATGGAGGACGTGGTGTTGGCGTGCCACGGTCTCCAGAGGATCGCAGACCAGGTCCAGGTCTCAGAGGAGACAGAGGAGACCGGCCGCTGCTTCCACCATCTCATCATCCCTCGCCTGCTCTCCCTGGCGCTACAGGCCGCTCTCCAAGGTCTCCTATGTTTCTACTCTACATCAGTCTGTGCACAAGCATTCATTCCTCCTGATGTCCTTGTTTACATCTAACTGTTTGGTTGATGCAGCTGCAGATGTGCCCAGGCCCAGTCCTTTGCTGGAGGAGAGCGTTCTTACTGCCATGGTTCCTGTCATCAACTCTTCCTGTTCCAGACTTCAGCCAAAGTGGGTGAAACTCCAACGCAGCAGTGACGGTCCTCTCCTGAATAGAACTCATCACATCTTGTTGTGCTTCCAGGTTCGCAGAAGAAACGGCGTCCAAAGCAGTGTCTCTCTTCTTGAACGGCGATGTCTCGTTTTTACCAGACAACTCGTTTCCTTCACAGATTCAGCTGCTTAAGGTTTGTACTCAACACTAACTCTAACTCCAGGGACTCTGGCCTTCTGACGAGGACTCCCAGAACTATTATTATTATCATTATTATTATTACTAGAACTACCAGAGCCATCATTTTGACTGCTCCCTTTCAAAGTAATTGAATTTTGAGAATTTGTGTACCCAAAAGTGCATAGTTTTCCTCCACATTATTAAAAGTAAGAATTTATTAGAATTCTTTTCCCTTTACTCACTTTTATTAAGTGCCAAACCTGTGTAACAGCAAAAACAGTTCATATTAATGACCAAATGCTAACTTCTGATTAGTAAACAGTGTGAAACACCAAGCTAACTCAGCTCAGAACAAGGACCAGTCTAGGACCAGTCTAGGACCAGTCTTGGACCTTAAATTTGGTTGGTTACCAAGCAACATGAAAATAGTTAGTTTTATAATGAGATAGATGCCAAAAATCTGCTGCTCTGGGAGTTTTAATAAAGCTTGGTTTGTAAATCTCTCTGTTGTGAGATCAATAAAGTTAATTTTATCTTATCCTCAGGGCGACTGCTGGCGACAGTCCCAGATGGTGTGTCTGCTCATGGGCTGCGTGTGCGCTGTTCCACGCGCGGTAAGTGTCACACTCTTCATGTTCAAGAAGCAAATCAGTTTTATTTGTTTGGCACAAAATCACAACAACAGTCGTCTAGAGGGGCGTCACAGAGAGGTCCTCAGGTCCAGGGAGTCCAGGCTTTAAGACTGGAGACTCGTCCTCAGGTCCAGAGAGTCCAGGCTTTAAGACTGGAGACTCCTCCTCAGGTCCAGGGAGTCCAGGCTTTAAGACTGGAGACTCGTCCTCAGGTCCAGAGAGTCCAGGCTTTAAGACTGGAGACTCCTCCTCAGGTCCAGGGAGTCCAGGCTTTAAGACTGGAGACTCGTCCTCAGGTCCAGGGAGTCCAGGCTTTAAGACTGGAGACTCGTCCTCAGGTCCAGGGAGTCCAGGCTTTAAGACTGGAGACTCGTCCTCAGGTCCAGAGAGACCCGGGTTTAACCCTTTGAGGCCGGGAACGCATTCCCGCATTTCTACCTCTCGAGCCGGGGGCGCTGTTGCGCACTTCTACCTCTGAGGCCGGGAAAGCGGACACGTCTGTTTATCTTTGTTTGACCAGAAATGAGGCATTTTTGCAGATCTGCAATTTCCAGTGTGTGGGACATTACAACAGTTGTGTATGTACGGTGCAGTGTGTAATGTTGTGTACCATGTGTGTGTCGTGTGGTGCAGGTGGAAGTGCCGCACCAGGATGAGCTGCTGTCTGCTCTGGAGGAGCTGAGCCTCTCCTCCTCTCACACTCTGTCCTACACCTCTGCGGCAAAATGTTACGCTGGACTGGTCAACAAGAGGACACCGGGTCAGTCTGGGACACGCAGCTTCACAACAAACCAAACGCAGTTAGAAAATGTATTGATCCAGCAGAAACGCATCCATTTAAACAAACACATAAATTAACAATAGTAAATTAAAACTTTAGG
Source organism: Knipowitschia caucasica (assembly GCA_964034765.1). Classification (NCBI taxonomy): domain Eukaryota; kingdom Metazoa; phylum Chordata; class Actinopteri; order Gobiiformes; family Gobiidae; genus Knipowitschia; species Knipowitschia caucasica. The sequence goes on along the minus strand of OZ035826.1, from coordinate 45,692,167 downwards.
TCCCAGCAGCAGGAGGTGAGCTGCTTCGTTTTGCTTCAGACCATTTTCTCTGCTCTGGTTCAGAGTGAAATTCGGAATGCTTTAAACGCATTAAAAAAAGGAATGTCATTTCTCCAGTAGATTTCTGCTTGATCCTCTTTTTTGGGACCATCCTCTCTGCTCTGGTCTGGATCAGTGTAAAACCATGAACACTTTACTGCAGAAACATTTACAGATAGACAATAGCAAGAAAAATAACAAATGTAAAACACACAAAAACAAGCACTTTCAAAAATAGTCAACAATTTAGTTGATTTGATTAGAATGTTACATGCAGGTTTAAAAAATAAATAAAAATTTGATAATTATGGCCTCTTGTTATTTTTGATTGTAGAATATCTACTAATACTCAGTTCAGTTCAGTTCAGTTCAGTTCTTAAAGGCCTTTCATAATGTAAAATGTCCCCACAGGTGAAGCTCTGGACAGTCTGGTCCAGAGGACCGTGAAGAGGGTCTGCTCTGAGCTGGACAATCCCAAGTCCGGTGTGCGCTCCCAGGCCTTCACCCTCATGATCTGGGTACGATGTCAGCTTCATGCGTCTGAACTTTTCAGAGTTTGTACTTTTTATGGTTCTTTTAATCAACAGGTGGCCAAGGCTCTTCTCCTCAGATACCACCCCCTGTCCGCCACTCTGACAGACAAGGTGGATACATGTTTTCTGCTCAGATGTAACTATGAAGTATTTAGTATATTAATGCTTTCATGTGTTCCCACAGCTCTTCTCTCTGCTGGACGATCCAGACCTGGGTTCAGAGGCAGCAGACGGCTTTTCTCTCCTCATGAGTGACTCCAGTGACGTTCTGAACAGAGCACTCCACGCAGACGTTCGAATCATGTATCGCCAGAGATTCTTCACCGACAACTCCAGCAAACTGGTGCAGGGCTTCCACGCAGCCACAGGTACTGACACAGGTACCGACACAGGTACCGACACAGGTACCGACACAGGTACCGACACAGGTACCGACACAGGTACCGACACAGGTACTGAAACAGGTACCGACACATACTGACACAGGTACCGACACAGGTACCGACACAGGTACTGACACAGTACAGACACTGTGAATGGCCTTGAGCGTGACCATCCATTAAACTAATGGCACTCCGACAGGTGGACAGCACCTATTACTGCCCAAACAAGAACCAGACCCGACAAGGTTTTAACCCAAATAATCTTGTTCGGTCTGATTCTGTCATATTCAACACGTTAACAGAACTGTGTACTATACTCGATAGGCTTGTATGTAAATGAAAACTAGCTCGGTTGAGCAAAGGGCTCCCCTTTACATGAACCAAGGGGTAACAAACTAATGCTTCCCACAAAGACACAGTGAGTAACTTAATGTGATCTGTGCCTGTAACAGAGAAAGAGCAGCTCACTGATGCGATCATTTCTCTGGTTATAGTTTTATGAATATATTAATGGTGAGACGGTAAACACAGACCAGCCAGTAACTGGGATCAGCAACAAAATCCTTACTGGTTCGTCTGTGACCTGTTAGACAGAAGCTTAAGGTCCCATAATGTTGAAGGGGCCAATCATTCCAAAAGGAGGAGGTTGTACCGGGGCCTGGAGGCCAAGCGGTGGCTTCTGCCCTGTTTTCAGATAAAAAGCAGGCAGCGGCGATAAAGTTAATCATTAACCAAATAAGTGGTCCTGTGTGCAGGAGCTGCGATAAAAGTTAACCATTAACCATTACCCAAATAAGTCCTGTGTGTTATCTTTCCTTTCCTCTGCGTGAGAGATCGGCATGCTGTGTCTGGGAACAGGAGATTCCAGCAGGCTGGGAGAGCTGTTCCTGCATGCTTCTTGTCGCTCTGTCACTTTTGTTTTTTTAAATTGAATATTCAGACGCGGAAAAGAGGTTGGCAGACCTCTCGGACAGTCCTTGGAACCAGTTTGACAAGAATAAGGTAAGCAGACACCTTTTTATATAGAAAGTCTGTATAATTGGATATTAGCTAAATTTTGGTCTGTTTTTTGGGGTCTGTCAAACTCTCTAAATTGTATTTGAAGAAGTCTCGGGGTTAGAATCCCTTTGAGAAGAAGATAAAGTGTAGGATACTTAGTGAAACCATGGTATAAAAGTAAAAGCAATTTAATAAAAAGGGAAACGTGTTAGGAGGCCTTTGTTACAAAAGCTTTGAAATTGACGAATTTCAGGCTGATAAATGACAAAAGTAAAGAAGCAACAATATTTTCAGTGATCACGGTTTAAATTACAGAGAGAAAAAGGGAGTTTTTTTGTTTTTTAGTTTGTATCCAACAGTTGTTTTTGTTTTTTAGAAAGAGATTTTGAGTTTAAACTAGTTTGCTACCTCGATAAAATAGAAGCGTAAACGTTAAAGACAAGAGTGCCTTTTGTTACAAGTGTGGAAATTGGCCATTTCTAGACTTGGATGACAAAAGTATAAACTACAACATCAGTTATATTTGCTTAAAAGTAATCTTGAAAGTTATTCTGATAAGGAATTCTTACTGCTGTATGTCTGTATGTCTGTGCATGAGTCTCTCTCTCTCATGCTGCGTTGCCAGGGTAACCGCCCCCACCCTCGCGGCTCTGTTTTCTCTCTGCTCTTCTGCTCTGATTTAAAGGGGACCTACTGCTTGTAGGATTTTGGCTTTTCATAGTTGTTTTTCCGTTAAATTTGCAAAATTTGCCATTTGAACATTGTGTTATGACACAGTTAAACGTTTTTAAACACCATTTAGTAAAAAGAAGTTTTGAATTAGTATGTTTTTGAAACCCAAATATTAGTGCTAAAGCTGTGCAATTCTTTTTAGATCTAACATATTTCTAGATTCCATTCTTTTAAATCTGCTGCTTATTTCTTAACTGTTTGTGAGTTGTGTTTGTTTTTATGTTTTTATTTTAGTTACAAAAGCCGTTTTTCAAACATTTAAATTGTAATCTGTGTTAAAAGTTATTATTGATTATAGACTTCGTCTAAAAAGAAAGAGGGAATTAGGATTAGCTGTAAAAGTATTATATTATTAAGTTAAACTTCACCCAATTCACATTCAAGTGGTGACTTTTGTTTACACAGCAGAGGAGACTGGCTCTGAAATGTGCTCCAATTCATATTGACTTCATTTGAAAATGCTGCAATTATTTTAAATTAGTAGAATATATGCTGAGACAAATGTTCAAGTGTAAAAGGGAAAGTCCATAAAATGAAACCCAAGGACGCATAGATAATTAAAAACACACAGTACAAAAGTACATAATACATATTTTAAAGTTTAAAGGTTTTTGAGATTTGAGTCTTGTTTTTTATTAAGCGTTTCTGGTCTTAAAAATGTTATCAGTAGTAAGATAATAAGTAATCTATATTTACATAGCGCTTGGAAAGCCAAGAGCGCTCCAAAATTGTTTTGACTTTAGAGAGAAAAACAATCTCATTCACAATCTCTGTTGTTTTTAATTTGACTATAAGGTTGTGTTCCAGAACCAAGGGCACACACTGTACAGGGCCACTGGACAGCTGGAGTGGACACTGAGGGATCAGAACAGTGGCCCAGAGTAGACACCATCCAACCAGCCGCAGATCGTAAAGGCGACATAGCTACCTCCGTGTGCCCCTCCCCCACTACAGACCGATGGTCGTAGGTGGCAGTGAGACCGGGGCCACAAAGTGAGGTTTTCTGTAGGCAGTGGTGGGTGAGTTGTTTTGCAATCTGGAAGTGTGTCCAGTTGGTTTACATCACCACAGTGTGACCTTTGAGACCTACAGGTGGGCCGAGGAGTCTGGAGGCAACCCCAAAATTCATACATACATACATCTACACACACATACATCTACACACACATACATTCACACACTCACACATTCACATTTACATATAGATACATGAAAAAGCAGAACATGAGAAAAAAGCATTTTAAAAGTTTACTCCAATGTAAACACATATTTTTAATTGTCTATCACTTGAATCTTTAGTTGAATCAGTATTTTTTGAGACCAGAAATGTTCATTTGAATTCTATATTGTCATGGACTTAATTGACGTCTGTCCTGACACTTTTTATGTTTTGATTTTGTACTGTGTGAAGTAATTACATTTATTAGGATTAGATCTGATAAAAACACAAATTAGAGAAGTAAACTGAATCATTGCGCTTGCTTTTGTCTAAGGGACATTAGCAACAGCATGAATAGAAATTGTCTTTAAAGTAGAATCAAAAGTGACTTAACCATAGAGAGTAACTATTGCATAACAAGCTGTGTACAGGAACTGAGACACTGCACCATTGACCAGAAGTGCATCGCAAATGACCTGATGTGCGCTTCAAGTGAAAAGAGTGTATCTGGAGATCCTGATGTGCATCTGGAGAGACCAAAACCATGGCTTGGACCCTACTGATGTCCAAGATGACATCTCTCGAAATATGAACCTGATGACGACTGAGACTCACCCTCAGGGGACCCTGAGGACCTGAGGATCTGAGAGAGAAAACTGGGGAGTGATGTTTATATTATTGAAATCATACATTGATGAGTGCTAAATGAGACAGATACTCATGATTCTTTCTTTTGTTTTTGTTTGTTCTTAGCTTCTGGACATCTGATGATCTATTGGACACAGACATTTGCAGAACAAGAACCAGCCAATGAAAAACGCCTATTGCCGATGCTATTGCTACAACCAGAACCTGTGACCAAATGCAATATACATGTTAAGTATTCAGACATCTGACAGACAAAACTTTGACTTTTTAGTCTGGGAGACTGAGCAACAGTTAAAATGTTTTAAAATGATAAAGTATGAGTATTGTAGCGTTTTAATAGTAGTAAAAAAGTAAAATTGTCCTTCCTTTGTTGTTCATAAACACATTTCCACATAAGAGTTAAAATAGTACCATACAATGTTATCCTTTTGATAGAGCAGATATAATATTAGAATCAGAGTTATTTTAGAGATATTAAAAGTGACAGAAGTCACAAATTAGGAATATGCCTTTACTCAAGCTGCAACTGAGCTTTAGAGTCACAATAGAGTAAAAATAGGAATAGATAAATGCATCAACCATAGATGCTTTCAAAAATAGAGAATATTTCTAGCCATTGGTAATATCAAATGGTAAAGGGACCATTTCACAAACCTTTACTTCAAAAGTAGATAAAGTTACTTACAGTTTTATGTACAGTTTTATTAGATACTTGCCAAATTCACTTGTGTTCACACATCTGTGAATGTTGACAATACAAAAAGTTCATATGAGTGTAGTCTAGATTAATGTAGCTTAGATTAATGAGATAGATTAGAACCAACAGAGATTCAAAAGCATTTAAAAGCATTTTGATGCATTTGGGTATAGCACAAAAACAAAAAGTAGACATTTAGATATTGAGAAGTTTCCAGCACAGATTAGAGAATCAAACACCATTGTAGAATAACTGCCCCCAACCCCAAACCTGCTAAAATAGATTAGCTCTTGTAAGGATAATACTAATTTGATTAATGATTTACATTCATCCCAAACTGCCTGATAGGAGGAAGTGACAGCACTTCCTGGTTCAACAAATGTATTTGGAAAACTGACTGCCATAATAATGTTCATATTAACCATTTGTCTTTCTGTGTTCACAGTTTTATTCCTGAGAATGTAGAGTAGACATAGAGCAAAATCCCACTAACAATATGCCACTGACAAGGAAAGTAAACCACAGAATAGAGAGATTTATTAGATTGAAATGTATGTTTGAGAATGTGGCTCAATGGAAGCAAATATACAAACATATTTGTAGGTGGATTGGAATAGTTTTAAACTATAGTGAATAGTAAAAGTAAAGTACACAGTGTAAGGTTGAATAGTGAAAATAATACAGTGAAATAAGTGAAGTGTAAATAATTAACATTAGAATAAAAGTATAGAGTAAGAAAAGTGAAATTAGCTTCAAATTTGAGACTCAGCTCGTTTTTTGTCTGTGTTTTGACTGAATCTGCTGAGTTCTTGTGTGTCCAATAGAGTTTGTTTTTGTTTGTTTTTATTTTTGATTTGTTTTGATTTGTGATCACATGTGTATGTGATCAAGAGAGGGACTGTGAATATTTAATTATTTTCTGCCTGCTAAAATGTCATGTTAAACAGTTCAATAAGAGTTCACTTGTACTTTGAACTGCTTACAGAAGCATGGAAACAGATAAGACAGAACAAACAGTGAACATGTGCAGTATGGATGGTGTACGTTGGAGTTTGCTCCATTACAAAACAGTTATATCACAGTTGTACGTTGAAGCCATACGTTTACTTCTGCATAGTCATGCAACCAAAGTCTAAGCTTACATAATCATTTACAGTGTATATAAGCAGCTACAATTCCCCTGTTTACCAGACTTCTGCTAGGGCCAGACAAGACGGGAGGCTGCGTTATGCTTGTTCAGACTACGCTCAAACCTTCTGACAATAAAAACTTTATTTTGAAGTACGCAGTTTTGTCGAAGTCTCTATTTGTCTTACGTCTGGGTATATTCACATTACTCCCAAAAACAACATCCCATACACACGTTCCCTTCTTGCTCCGGGCGCACTCGCTCTCACACCATCTCGTTTACGAGCTCGTTTTAAGGCTTACTTCCTGTTACACTTATGCTCTATGGGGACATTTAGATTAAACTGCATAAAGGAAAATCAATTTCTTTGTCAGTTGTAGTTTGTTTTTAAATAGAAAAAATTATTGATTAAAATCTAAAATCGGATTTGGTGTGAAAAAATCTGAGATAAATTTTTCTAGCCATATGGCGATATGGGTGCACCATTCGCTGTTCGGCTGATTGAAGTTCCTTTAGGAGGATTTTCCCAAATTTTAGAAAAGAACCACCCTCTCCAGAGGGAAAGCCCACAATGCCTACAACTAAACATGTGTGAAGTAGGGATGTACCGACCCAGATTTTTTGCAATCCGATACCGATCTGACACCGATCCATTTTTTTCCAATTTTTTCAAGGCATGAAAGATTATATACTATTACTGTTACTTTAAAATGTTTTTTTATTATTTTTTATTAAACATGACAAAACATTTAGTTTGGCTTTTGCTTAACAGACCTACTGAGTTAGGTCATAGGTAAGAGTCACATCAGTATTGAATATTTCATCATAAACTTAACCTAAAAGAAATATCAAAGAGGAACAATTATCAAAAAGCTGCTCTCAACATTCAGTAAAACAAAAAGAAAAGAGCTGGTACATAACTGAATGACACAAAAAGCCAGTTTTAAACAATTTGTGAACTCAAAAATAGCAAAAATAATCAAATACAACAAGTCATTTGTGCTACATTTAACCTTAAATCAACTCAAAACAATAATCGCTGGTGCAGCAGCAGCAACAATTCACCAAAAACAGAATCTTATTTCAAATACAACATTCAAAAGAGTTTTACATAGTATTTAGTCTATGGCAGCCGTAAAGCGTGAGCTGCTGAAAAGTGACATAAATCAGCTTCATATTTAACAAATCTGATAATATTCGATCCATATCGGCCCCCGATACTGAATATCGGATCGGTACATCCCTAGTGTGAAGTGACATATTCCCTGTGTTAGCGCGGGCTAGCTATGTTAGCGCGGGCTAGCTATGTTAGCGCGGGCTAGCTATGTTAGCGCGGGCTAGCTGCATTAGCGCGGGATAGCTACGTGCAGGACTAGCTGTGTTAGAGTGGACTAGTTGAGTGTGGGAGTGTTGTGTTAGCGCAGGCTAACTTTATTAGCGTGGGCTAACCGCGGGGCCGCATTAATGCGGGATAGCCGTGGTTACCCAGAACATGCTCTGTAACAAATACAACAGTGATCAGATGAGCCAAACTGAGACTTACTCGATTATCAGTAAAATAAGGCATTTCCTCACCTCCCGTTACTAACGTCCGCTCACCTTTAAAACGGCATCACCTAGACCTTGCTAACATGTTAGCAGACCTTGCTAACATGTTAGCAGACTTTGCTAACATGCTAGCAGACCTAGCTAACATGCTAGCAGACCTTGCTAACATGCTAGCAGACCTTGCTAACATGCTAGCAGACCTTGCTAACATGCTAGCAGACCTTGCTAACATGCTAGCAGACCTTGCTAACATGCTAGCAGATCTTGCTAACATGCTAGCAGACCTAGCTAACATGCTAGCAGGCAGTTACATGTGCTGCTGGGGACACATAGGTTTTCCAAACATGTCTGTTATAATGAGGGCATTTGAACTCATCTACTACATTAGCACAAATATGTTCTGTTTGAATGAATTGGCCTAGATTAGGCTAGAAGCACAAACAGGCTAACGTTAAAGCTATCACTGGTGGACCTGTAGTCAGTGAAGTCAGATTCAGACTGAGTTCATATCAACCAAGACAATGTAAGACAAATGTTATTGTCGATGAATTCAGACACACTCACCTTGTAGCGTTCTCCTCTAAATGGTTCCAGTCTAGTTCCTCTTTCAGATGATGGTTCCCACTGCGGGGGTTCCCATGAGGTGAGAATGAACCAAAGCGTAGGAATGGGAGGGGTGGCCTGAACGTCAAGCAGGAGCCAAAAGACTGGCTGCTTTTTGTCTAAAAGGAGTTGATTAGCCCCAACATGTCAGGGTTATGCCTCAGTCTGGGTTAAAGCAGGTTCAGAGAAACACTGTTTTCAGATCTGACACAGTCTGTAAAATACAGTGGTGCATTCTGGGAAATAGGGGCTGCATTCATTGACTCTTCTTATTTTTACTGTGTCTTTTAACTAGAGTCTGTTTCACTCCTGTCGGAGAATCTGTCACTCTGAGAGAGTACATCATTTTTTACTTTTTCGGTCATTTGACTGAGCAGAGCTAATCCCAGCCTCAGCCTCTTTCTATTTTCTTTTGTAGTGTTGCCTCCAAATCCTCTCCAGTGATGTCACATCCAGAATCATATTTACACGCTCAGATGTTAATAATGAAAGCAATAAACGTCAGAAGAACATTTGATCCACACACAGTAGTTTCCTGTTGTACTGTTATTATTCTCTCATTGATAGTGAGTGGAAGTTTTCCTCCCACTATCAATGTCCACACTTTGATCCAGGACATGTTCTTTTAGCCGTTTACATTTACAAATATACTTTTATTTCACTGCAGAGAATATGAAGAAGTTTGCTTTCTCTAAATACATTCAATGGACCATTTCAGCCAAAGACACTTTAGTCATGCACCAAAGCAGCCAGCAGGGGGCGCCATACTCCTCCATAAATGTGAAGCTGAGGCATTAGACTCCTGTGTGTGATGATGTTCTTATATCAGCCTTAAAACGACCAGAACCACCACTGCATATTGTCTGTATACTACTGCATATTGTCTGTATACTACTGCATATTGTCTGTATACTACTGCATATTGTCTGTATACTACTGCATATTGTCTGTATACTACTGCATATTGTCTGTATACTACTGCATATTGTCTGTATATTACTGCATATTGTACTATCTATTGTATCTATTGTTCCTTCACCACAAACTATTGTACATATTTTCACTGGAAGGGGAAACCAGAGTACCCACAAGAAACCCACAAGGACACGGGGAGAACATGCAAACTCCACTCAGAAAGGCCCTGTTCTGAACAGGATTTGAACCCAGAGCCTTCTTGCTGAGAAGCGAGAGCGCTAACCACTGTACAGCCTTTTTTCTGGTCTCTCCCTCTCTGGTCTCTTTGTGATCTCTCTCTCTCTCTGTTTTTTCTGTGGTCTCTCTGGCCTATCTCTCTGGTCTCTTCGTCTGGTCTCTCTCTCTCAAGTTTCTCTCTCTGGTCTCTCTCTCTGGTCTCTCTCTCTCTGGTCTCTCTCTCAAGTCTCTCTCTCTGGTCTCTCTCCGGTCTCTCTCTATGGTCTCTTTGTCTGGTCTTTCATGGTCTCTCTCTCTGGTCTCTCTCTCTTGTGTCTCTGGTCTAGCTTTGGTCTCTCTCTGGTCTCTTTGTCTGGTCTCTGTCTATCAAGTTTCTATTTCTGGTCTCTCTCTCAAGTCTCTCTCTGGTCTCTCTCTGGTCTCTCTCTGGTCTCTTTCTGGTCTTTTTCTGGCCTCTCTCTGGTCTCTCTCTAGTCTCTCTCTCTCTCTAGTCTCCCTCTGGTCTCTCTCTCTCTGATCTCTCTCTAGTCTCTCTCTAGTCTCTCTCTCTCTGATCTCTCTCTAGTCTCTCTCTAGTCTCTCTCTCTCTGGTCTCTCTCTCTCTGGTCTCTCTCTGATCTCTCTCTAGTCTCTCTCTCTCTGGTCTCTAATGACAATATAATATTATTTCACCCGTATTTAGCGCTTCTAATGATTTTGAAATGTCATGATTAATCATTAAATCGCATTGACTCAAAGTGAACACAAGGTGGCACTGTTGCTTTGTGAATACAGACTTATCCTCACATCAAGTAAACATAGTCTGTCAAAAAAAACGGAATTATATTTTTCTATGAACGTTGATAATGTGCGTTATCATGATTATCACTGTGGAACCACCAGATGGCGCTGTGCCTTTACAAACCCGTCCACCTCAGAGCACTAAGTAACAGGACGGAGACTTTTTTGCACTTCAGCGACGCAGCACAGAGAGTGTGTTTGGCTGGATGTAGAACACAGACCTCCCTCAAAGCAGTTTTTCAAAGAAGGAAATGATAAATCCATTCTTAATCAGTGTATCGTATTCAACACCTCCCCATTCTATCCATCCATCTGATATTCTGCCATTCACTAGTCACTTTACCTGCTGATTTCTGCTGTTTCTACTGTTTATTCTGCTCATATTCTCTGCTGCTAAAGTACAATATACACATCTGTAAATACTCCTGAGCCAAGAGCAATTATATCTCTAAATATTATCATACACATGTGTACAATAGAGAACATACAATTATCACATTACACCCATATCATTCCTTCCTGCTGCTGTCAGACTGCACAACGAACAGCGAGGACTAAGACACACTGCCGACCTGACCTCACATGTCGTGGATCGGTGCGATAATTTGAAGAATATTCGATATAGAACCACATGTGTCCCTTTGGAAGTAAGTTAAAGTCTGTGTTCATTAAGCCCATTTTTTAAAGACCAAGGTCAAGGGAAAACAGCACATTTCAGATTAAAATTAAGATGAAGAGATTATTTTTTTAGTTGCATAGTGAGTAAGTGAGTAATTTTTATTTATATAACGCACCCAAATCCCTTTACAATGTTCAGAATTCAGATATTGTTCCATTCTCTCCACACGGTGATGGCAAAAGCGAGATCTGAACACACTGGACCATGAAAGCCTCCGACCAAACACCATTCCTTTCACTCACTCGATACATTCAGACCTATTGTACGTGCTTTTAGTGGTAGGGGAAACCGTAGCACCCGGAGGAAACTTTCGCAGACACAGGGAGAACATCAGGAAGCTTCACACAGAAAGGTCTGGAGGTGGAATCGAACCCAGGACCTTCTTGCTGTACAGATGTAAACATACAGCTATATATTTTTGCACTAGAATATACTTACTTCTTCATCATAATAATGTTGGAGATAATTTTATACTTGCTTCTTTTTTATTTTAGAGATTTTATTTTTGTGACGAGTTATTGTTTGTTTATCCTCATTCCTACTGTTTTGTAACTTGTGATGCAACACTGACATTTCCCCGCTGTGTGTGGGACCAACTAAGGATCTTTAATTGTGGCTGTAACCTAAAGGTGAAAGCCAGAATCTGTCACAGCTCTGAAGTTAAGTAAGGCAGGGTCTGGTTAGTACTCCGATGGGAGACCTCTGGGAACACCGGGTGGTCGTGTCCTTCGGCAAGACACTTCCCCCACTTTAGATAGATAGATACTTTATTGATCCCCCGTAGGAGAAATTCAGGTGTCCAGTAGCAGCAAGAATGAAAATAATTGATAATTCTAAAAACATAATAATAATAATCAGAAACAGCCCTTCAGGTCACAGCAGCAGAGGTGGAGTAGCCTCTGGGTGGAGAAGGAGGGGTCACAGCAGCAGAGGTGGAGTAGCCTCTGGGTGGAGCAGGAGGGGTCACAGCAGCAGAGGTGGAGTAGCCTCTGGGCGGAGCAGGAGGGGTCACAGCAGCAGAGGTGGAGTAGCCTCTGGGTGGAGCAGGACGAGTCACAGCAGCAGAGGTGGAGTAGCCTCTGGGTGGAGCAGGACGGGTCACAAGGTCTGATATTTCTCGGTACAGACCTCGCGCTCGGTTAATAAGCCGTTGTTATTACACTATTTTAAACATTGCACAATCGTGTTTTTGGCCAAATGCAGAAAGACAAACTTCCCTGGAAAGCAGTTTTTGCAAAGAAGGAAATGACAAATCAAATCTTAATCATCAGAGTGTGTTATTGGAGTCCGTCGTGCAGTGTAATGAAAGAGTTCCTGGACACAGAAGGGGATTTTGTCTTTCCAGCCCCGTGGAGGATTGCGGTGAACCAGATCTGAAAAAGCCCCATCTGAGACGGGACTTTCTCAGATGTGTGGTCACTGTAACCTGCATCACCGAGCGGCCCGAGCCAAGGTGACCCGCCGCACCGGACACGGCGGCTGTGGCCTCCCAACGCTGACGCCACGCTCAAGTACCAGAGGTTTTATGTCGTGGGGCATCGCTGAAAACACTCTACCATCTGCTGTTTGACTCATCATTCTGTCACTTCACTCATTCACTGGAGCAGAAATAGTTACTGTACAGTCATAAGTACTTTACAATAGAAAGATATATACTTTATTCATTGTGCGTTGGTCCCTTGCGAGCAATCATACAAACATAGGATAGAGTTAAATGATAAAAACATAGTTAAAAATGACAATAAAATACATTAAAATCATTAAAGGAGACAAGTGAAGGCACTGCAAGACATTTCTCGAGACCTCTCAAAACAGTGGTCCCTCACAATAATGCTGTTGTGTTTTTATGAACAGTTTAACAGCTAGATCACAACAACACTTATCTCAGGGGACTTCAATGATTTGTTTTTTTTTCAACTTTATTTATTGAAAATTTGAACTATAATAGACATACAGCGTTAAGTAAAAAGGTGAAGAACAAAACAAAAAACAGACAATACCGCCGAATGTCAACCGGAGGAGGACTTCACTGTTGAACTGCATTGATAAAAAGTTAAAGCCGCAAGCAGCGTCGAGCGGTCCTCACGCAATGATTTCCTCCCGTAGCCATAAAACAATCATTGTACATTTGTAATGAATACAATCAGTTGTAGTCTCTTCAAGAACAAAATTTTTGACTCCCCCCTCACTCTGTAGAGGGCACTAATGGGCCAATTTAATTTAACACACTTTCAGGCGACCTAGGCCCAGGAGTTGAACAACCGAGTCAAGTTTAGTGCAAATCAGAGTTTGTAAATGTGCTCCTGTTTGCACATACAATCTGTGAGTGTGTCCATACATTGGAGAACATGGGAACTTAACACCTCTCTATGAAAATAACCACAGTTTGAGAGTCTGTCACGCTCAGACCGTTTGACTAATTCAAATTCTGTGATCCACTCTTGCAACTATAGATGGTACAATACTTAAAAATCAGAACCTAAAACATCTAATCTGATATGCAATTGTTTATGTTTTATTTGCTCATAGTTAGAGACAGAACCCAACCCAATTCTGCATTTACTTTCTCTTTGTTTTCTGCCAATTTTTCAGGTGCATTTTGTTATTTTGGGACAATGGAGCAGCAGTAAGTAAGTAATCCTTATTTATATCTTTACAGTCACATGATTTACAGTCAGTAAATAAGAGTCATGTGGCTGAGACAGGGATAATGACACTGGATCTCTATTCAAGGCAGACAGGTCCAGAATAGACCTCAATCCTCCTGGGGTTGGCTCCTGGGGTCGGATCCTGGGGTCGGATCCTGGGGTCGGATCCTGGGGTCGGATCCTCGGGTCGCTCTGTGGCCGTGGCGGTGAGATGCGTTGAGCTGCGTGGCTTTAGCCGATAATCTTTACCGTCAGACTGAGCCACTTACTCAACGCTAGCTTAAAGTGGTCTGATACTACGGGAAGGAGAAGGAGGAGGTGGTGGAGGAGGAGGAAGTGGAGGAGGA